>JACXSJ010000711.1:155075-183084 GCA_014851325.1 Pentalonia nigronervosa
AAAAAAAAAAAAAAAAAAATGGGTTCAATAATAAACTAATGCTATCATTAAAAAGATTTAAATTAATTTTTTTTTTTTTTGGTACAATAGTATTGTTATAAATATTTATTATGATAGTTTTAACTTCTTTAGTTTAAGGAATTTGGTTTTCTTAAGTTTAAATTTATTTTATCTACATTATGTATAAATACAAAATTAAAATTTTGAATGTTTTATTAAATAGTAAATAAACTAATAAGTATCAAGTTTTAACTAAAAATGAATATGTTAAATAATGTTGAGTATATGAAATACTATAATGCAAATAATTGTAGGTAATTGAAAAAACAAAATTGAAAAATTATAATAAAAACTTGTTTAAATATTGTATATTTTATTAAACATAAATATTTTTTATGAATTAAAAATAAAAATCTAATTACTATTTAACTTATTCAATACCTACTTATTTGTAGTTTATAAAAGAATAATGAACTATTTTTTTTTTTTTACATTTCTTATTTATATTCAAATTTTTTTACAGATAATAATTTTAATTCCATTTACTTCATATGTTATATCTTTGTATACTTGCATAATTTTAAACATTGGGTTGAAGTGCTAACCACTAAAATTACACTGACCATAGTATTTATGACAAAGGCTAGGTTATCAAGGTAATATCATGTGAATAAAAACAAGATACCAATGTTAACACAGATCCCCTTTGTTTTTGGTTCAAAATGAAAAAAAAATAATTAAATAATTTCTCTTGTATAACTTTTTTAATTTTTAATTAATTTTCAAAAATACTGTACACATATTTTTATCATCATTAAACTACCCCCCCCCCTCTCAAAAAAAAAAATTACTATGATGATTTTATGACTTGCTTCTCATTTCTTACTGATTGAGTTCAGTAGTCATAAATGTAATAATTACATATTAATAGTTAATAATTTATAGTAACTTAATTTTATATTATTTTTTTTTCATATTACTAAATTTAAATAATTATTTGGAACTTTTGTTGTATTTAATTCTTCATAAGAGTACGAATGTTTAAAATATACAAATAGGTTAGGTCAACAAAATATTTATTATCAATGAAAATTTAAAAGTAAAGTAATTTAAAGTACCTATATTATAAACTATAGTTGAGTAAATTATAAATCACCCTTAATATTATTTATAAGACTATTAAATTATTTAAAAAATGTTGTATAATTTGTTGAACATAGTTAACTATGATAATAATAGACATTTAAACCTTTGTCATAGCAATGAACCCTGACATTTTCATAGTTGTGTGAGATGTAAAATATCTCTAATCTGAATATGTATAATGTTTATAAAAAGTTACTTAGTAACTAATATATAATAGGTAAATATCACCTAACTTAAAATTAAAATTGTTGCTATACTGTGTACATAATTAAAGAGATTTGACAAAAAAACAAAAAAAGTATTACATCTGAAAAATATATTTTTATACAATATTTAACAATTTACACAACTTTTTTTTAAATAAAACTTAAAAATGAATCCACGCTTTTTTTGGCAAAAGTTGTATGCTATTGAAAAATACTCACTCCTTGCTTATTTTTCAATACATTGTTTTTACTTATACCTAAAAAGTGTATAAAAATTATAATTTGTGAAAATCAACCAAACATTATCATATGCATCAAATTCTTGATTTAATTATATAATTATAATTCAATGAAATAATTCATTTTTATTATTAACAAGGGTAACAAAACCCTACACCATAGGTAAGAGGTTATAGTTATAACTGTAGTTATTATTTAAAATAATTTTTTTTAAATATGTGTGTATAATTTTATAATTTATATATATAAATTAACATTAATAACTAATGTAATATAAACTAATTAATTGCTATAAGACTTTACATATAATAAAATAACAGTATAATAGTATACAAATGTATTTTTAAATGAGACAGCTTTAATAGGCATGCTATTTATGGTATTCAATTATCACTTATTTATCTTATTAACTTGTTGATAATTTTAATATCAAAAAATTTATTTTAATATTTATAAATTATAATAGAACTAAGAAGAAATTGTATAAAAAGTATGGTGATAACTGATAATATTGGTATCAAATAGCCAATATGTTAATACCCGGGTTAATAATATAACATGTGTTTTTATTATTGTAATATCATTACAAGTTATAAAAAACGCCACATTAATAAAAATGTATTGCCTAACTTCAAACATTTAATTCATAAATTAACAATATATATAGTTAACCTAAAATATTTTTTTTGCTAAACACTTATAAAATTTAAAAATATTGATAACTAAATCAAGTACCTAACTGTCAATAGTTACCAAAAACTATGAAAAAAAATTATTTATTTGTAATTAATTATAACATTGCATCCTATTGTATCGAAACTATATAGACGTTAACCCACTTACTCTGTATCCTACATTTCGTTTTATACTTTAAAAGTTATTGAGCCCATTATTTTTATTGTTAAATTATATGTATTTATGTCTTTTGCTGCAATGATTATCACAGCAATCATTTCTATATTATTTAAATAACTACAGTCTATGAATATAATAATTATTAGATACCGAATAAGATTTCTCTTTAATAGCATTTGTCAATTTACATTTTGTAGTACATTTTGATTGGCACTTTAATTATATTATGTACCCCTTAGTTGATCATTTCTGTTTATTTCGTCTGGGCATTTTGAATAATAAAGAACAGTGTATTTTACTACCCTATTAGAATGCACCTATAATTATTATTACTAAGGGTATTGTGTTATTTTATCAAAACGCTTCGCGTACAAAAATAATCTAAGGTCTCCTGAATCATATTGCATCCGCATTCACACGCCTTCGAAATTTGGTATGTCACCAATACTGTAAAAAGTTTCCGGTTTAGTTTGTTCTCATGGAAATAAAATTTCTATAGTTATTAAGGGGGTATTTTAGGATAATTTACCTAGATTATTTCACCTGGTTTCTACACAATATATAAGAGGCGGTAACATTTGTACCCAACCTTTTACATGTCTTTTGATAATGATTTAAATAAACGCCATAGTTTATACTGCCTATATTGATTTTTTCTGGATATTTTTTCTCAAGTAACAGTAAAAATACATTATTTCGTTCTTTTTTACGTAATATTTACTGCTCATTGTTCAAAGCATTAGTCATTGTATAATCTCGTCTATTATTATTTTTGTGGAATTATGTATAAAGTATACATATTTTCTTCAAGAACATATTTTTCAAATCATAAAATTATTTTTTTTTGTTATATTATTGTAAATTATCAATTACAATTTCTGCCAATTTAATTAAGTTTTTACTCATATAGTATATTACTGTCACAGCCGTAGTGACGTCAAACACACACATACTAGGAACAGAGGACATCAGCTGACAACGATGATAAACTGTGTCTGGTGGTCTGGTTAGATTTTCTTTCTTTTTTTCTTCCTTGCCTTTCTTTGTTCTCTTTTAGACCCCTCTTGGCCATTTATATTTATTAATTTTTTCATTGTGTATTTACATCTCTTCACCTCTCTCGTTTTCGACCTTCAATGTAGGAATGAAAAGACCCGTAAAGCGGCATTCTTAAGTTACCATTTTTTTTTTTTGTCTGGATTTATCAAGAGTCTGTCCCGATTCCAGATATGTTTAGTGATGGTGGAGGGGGGGATAGAGCTATAGAATCAAATATAATATATTATAATTCATTGTTAAGGGGAATGGCATTTTATTTTGGTGGTCTGAGTCTTCCAAAATGGCAAAATAAAATTGTAAATTAAAATTGTAACTACCTAAGAATTATGTAAATGTTTTTTTCATTATTTACTTTATTGCAGTCTGCACTTCACAGACATAGTAAATAATATCTACCTATCTAATATTTTACATTTGTCTACATTATTTTTGTATTTTTGGTTGTACAACTTTTATTTATTAATATACCTATAAAATATTTTTTTATCAATTTATAACACGGAAACACGTATTCCTAAAACATTTTTTAAGAATAATATAAAAACCCGATTAGTTTCATAAAGTTCATCTAAAGATGTATCACTTTTTAATGGATAGTTCCAATAAAATTTACATTTTTAAGTATGATTTATCAATAGATTATTTATTAATATTTGTGGGCGTTAGACTAAAATACAATATAATACACTAACTATTTAATATTTTTTTCGGGGTTTTAAATATTATTATGCTCTTGTACCTATATGCTACAATACAATTTTTAAAATCTTTTACATTTATGTTTTTATCTCATGAATCATATTATATATTCTTCCGTTATATACTTATATACATTATCAAGCATATATTATACATTCATTGTTAGATATTAAAGTAAATCCAATACATATTTTGACAAATCATAAAGAAATAGCATCTGTTTAATGACTACTGTTAAAATGTCAGGTCCCGCTTGGTTTTGTTTGAATATATTATAAAAGAATAATCACTTTTGCCTGCACGCGGTATGTACTGTACCTATGTATAGGTACCCCTCTTGGCCTTGGTAAAGATCATGTACTATTAGGCACAGATCCCCATCCGGTAGATTCGCGCGTGTTTTGAGCGTCACAAAAAATATATATATGTAATATATAACCTTGTGCACAGCTGTTATTATGTTCTTCGTGTGAGACCGACGTGGTCCAGCTTCCTGTCCCTCTCAATACACACACACGCCTGCGCACGCGTGTTATTCACCTCTACTAAGAAAACGAAGGTATAGCCGGTTCGATGGACATATCAAGTATTACAACATTCGTGGGATTCAGTCTTAGAGAAAACGAGAGAGAGTGAGTGAGTGAGAGAGAAAGAAAACAAAAAAAATCCACACTTGTACAGGTTACATATTATGCCTTGCATTTTACAGTTTTGTTCATGCGGTGACCCGACGAATTTATTACAGCCACAATTGGTGCTGGTTTTTATTTTTTTTTTTGAATACGTTCATCGGACATTCCACCGCTTACTTATTGTAGAATGAAAAATCGATTGATCCTCTACATTGTTACTTAAGCACCCTGTATATATATCTATTATATTATATAAACTCTTTTATATAAGTTCTGTACCTGTCTTTTTCCTTGTATTCGTTTCAATTATTTGCCTCGCTGTGTAGAAGCGGACGCCCCCGCTGCCTCATTCACAACGAATATTGCACTCTTGAATATAATTTTGATCGTTACTGGTTAGTGATTTTATTGTGAAGTAAAAAACGCTCTAGAGGAAAATAAGTTTTATATATCTTTATAATTTATAAGTTTTTATTAAAATTATGAACAAATTTAAGAATTATTTTTTTACTATTTATAATTCAATACTTTAAATAAGTTGAGTAATTACCTATAAAGTGCTATTTTTATTTACTCGTGTATATTATTATAAACAACTATATATAGTAATAAAATATACAATATATTTACTCAACTATTGTTTAATACAATTTATAAAAATCAATTGATTTTATTTGTCTAGCGTTCATTTCAAAAGCTCTTGTGATGTACCTTCAATAATATAAATTTGGCATTTTATAAAATATTATAAATTTGAAATTATTGAGTGACCGCTAATCCAATACTTCGTAATGATAATTTGAAACTTGGTTGAACTATTAAGAATATGCTATAAAAATCGGTTATAAATCGTTCACGTTAAATGTTTTCGAACCCACCATTATATTGAACATAAAAATGGAGAAAATATTTGCGGTACGTAGGGTCTTACTCATGCTTATGAGGGTCTCCCAAACCGACGGGAAGAAAACGTACGTCTTCCCCCTTTTGTTCCGGTAAAGCCAGTTGGTATCGGTTTTAGGCTCCCCCAGAATACAAAAGAAAACTCATTCGAAAAATAACGGTCACAACGGGTGTAAATCTTCGGTCATACGTTTGTGACCCAAAGAGGTAGAAAACATTTACCTCGGGATATCGTTTGAAATACTAGTCATCTATATTATTAATTGAAAAAAAAAATTCTTCTAGTCTAATTTGAGTATTTTACTTAGTTTCAATATGATTTAAATAATTAAAAACAGTTAATATCATGGATTTTTTTATAAGGACGCAATAACTGTGTTTCTTGTATTGGTACATATTATAAAACAATAGTTAATTTGGACTATGAGAGTTATTTTGTGCATTAAAGTTAATTAACAAATTATTAAATTTAAAGATTTTAAACATAATATTATGTGTTCTTTCGTCAGTTTTTGTTGGACTCTTTTATAAGTGAAAAATAAGCTTTTTTATATTACAATATTTAAAATACTTATAGGTTGTATCAGTTATAACGAGTTTTGACAAATAAATCGGATAATATTTTCACCTTAAGAGGACGCATAGTACCCGTATAACAACAAATTGTTCGTTCAGATGAATCATTTTTATTCTATAATACACAGTAAATAGCCTTATTATTAAATTTAAAAGTATGAATTTTATCCAGAGTCCCGTATAGATTTTTTTTATATTTTAATTTCAAAGCAATTAATTAGCATTTCAAAATTGTAAGTTGTATATATAAAATTGTTAACTTTTTTTATGAATTTATCTATCATCAAACTTATAGTAAGAGCATTATCTGTGATGCTGATAGTTTGTACGTTGGTCAGATCTAATATACTTAAGTTAGTAACTTATATTTATAACTTAGTTATATTTTTAAAAGAGATATGAGTGTAAAATATTGCGAATTTAAAATATTAATAATTCGCTTAGTAATTTATAGTATCATAAAAAACTAAGACTCAAACACAGATAATACTCTTAACTTAAAGTTTGATACTAGGTTAATTCACTATCGCTTCTCGGCCTATCGGCTAATATCAAAGGTTAATTCACTATAATATTAAAGCTAACAACACAAAATTGATTTTGCTAAATGTAAATTTTCATGTACGTTTGAAAGATGGAGATAACACATGCGGGGTATGATGTCTTTTAAATACAGTCCTAACAATTGTGCATAATATATTCGAAATTCCTAAATAATAAATAATTTATTGATTATTTAATTGTTATTGTGTTATATACTTTATACGTATACTTTAAAATATTCTTTGCTTAAATGACTAATTTTGAAGTAAAACGCTTTGAAAATCATTTCAAAATAATTAGACATTAAATCAGCAGCATTTTTATATCATGTTTTTTCGATTATTAATCCACGTTTCTTAGTGTTTGCATTTTTTACATTTACAATAAATTATTTGTGTAAATAATATATTATTTTGAGTAAAATAATAATTGTTAATATTCTTGTATATAAGTATGTACTATGTACATATAACGTTTTCTTAGAAAAGTATACCAGGTCTTTATAAAATGTTTATATATTAGGTATAGATAATTTTAAAATTAAAAGCGCGCCAAAATATCCCCTTCGCGTTTAAATCCTGAGTATACGAACCAGGTGCAGAGACCAATACCTCCCTTTGGTTGACCAAAACCCTCCATCGATAACCCTCTAAAAAGCACATGTGCGTACATTTTTTTATAATTTCTTATGCATAATATAATCTGCCATAACATAGTAAACCTTATTAGTGCATTAAACCAGTTGTGTAGGTTTCAGCCTTTACTTATTCATTTGCGTTAAAAATACATAAAAAGATTCATGTTTAGTCACCTAAAATATATACAAATACAATGATTTTTATTTCATATGTTGGTTGAAGTACTTGTTTAAAGAATTTCTGATTCTTAAAATCGTACATATTAACGAAACCAATTTTACTAGTTCTAACATGTGTGATTTCCATAGAAATATTTTTTGATTACCAAAGGGACTGTATCCAATTTACAGTAAATATAAACCGGTTTGTACTCATTAATAAGTACCTTATTAACATTTCCATTATTAATTTTGTTTTCTTTAAATTTCATATTTTAATTAACTACTTTAGAGTTTAGACTGACTACAAATTAGTAATATTAATAATTATTATATATTATCTAGGAATAACCAATAGGATATATTATTTGAGTCGTAATAATTATTAACAACGCATTATCAATTGACATGCCTGCTGTTGTTATTATTATAAGTTAAAAACGATTTCATTCAATTAATTTTCATTATTTACCCCACAATTTCTTTTATTCTCAGACAGTGATATGGTTGTTTTTAAACTTTTTATAAATTTGATAAAAAGTTACTAATTACGATGTAAAATAAAATCATTGAACGTTCTTGTTTTATACGTTTTTATTTTTTATACGAATACTGTCAAACAACATAAGTTATACACATGTAGTAGGTAATAAATAATGAATAAATGAAATTAAAAAATATTCCTAATAGCGAAAAACTGCGAAGCATTTTGACACGTGCCAGTACCAAGCTTCTATAGAATTTATGCAAATACAGATATGGTGAACCATGAAAGGCGGTGTACAAGCTAAACAATAAAAAAAGATAGTAGCTATTTAACACTGTAATGGTTAGATTCATCCACATGTGGCTAGTGTCGTAGACCGTCTTTTGTTCATGGTTTCGATAAAAGTCGAACCGGAATTGAAAGCATCCATCTGTCGGCTCTTCCATAATATGTACAACCCCTTTTTTTTATTATTATCCTACGTTACACCTGGAAGATTTTGATCAAGCACTATATACATGTAGTTATATGCATGCAGTGTATATATTAAAATGACCCCTGCATAGTTTTTTTTAAAGGCATAACTAGTTGTGTATAGTATATTCTTATATTTAAATCATGTACCTACTCAAAACATTATTTAATTAAAAGTTTAAAAGTATGATCTTATATTGTAAAATTGTTGATATTTTTTCAATGATTCAATGACAATATTATTACTGAAACAAAATAGATTTAGTAAACAGTTATATATTATTAACTCAATAATCGTACTAAAAGTTATTTCGCCATGTATATAATATAAAGTATATAACGCTGTACAGATATTTACCTATTAATGTTAAATAACATAATTTTGATATATTTATGTAGGTAATTGTTGATAGTTAATTTCAAAGTAAATTTGTTTTACTATAGCTGCAGTTATAGATGAAACAATAACTTAAATAATATTTTGTTTAATTGTGACTTGCTGAAAACAAATATCTTATATAATATCATCTTTTTAATTGAATTAAATACAAATGGTATTTATTTCTTGTTATGTTTATATAAACACTTTTGTATACTACTTTAATAAATTCAAGCATTATATTTTTAAAAGGAACACCTGAACATCTTTGACATATTACTCTTATCTCTATTTACTACTCGTACTTAAACCGGTCTATAGTTTTCAAACCAAGTTGAATGTCCTCATCTGTGCTGCTTTTTGAATTCCATTTCCATTTACAATATATATATATATTCATATTTTATATTCTATCCACTCGCTTCACTTACCCCTTTCGTTACACAAAAACGTCACGTATAACTATAATAAATACTATAGAGTTGCCCTGCAGTACAATGTCCTCGACACTGCGAGTAGTTCGCCCAGTGCTCGTTTTGGTTGAGGTATTTTTTTATTTTTATTATTATTACTATATAATATATTATTCACTATTATTCGCTATTGCTATATATACTACTGCGTACGTACACCGGTTTGTGTATGTATAATATGTACTTATGGACAGCTGCATGTGCCCAAAAGCGTGAATTCGCGCGGGGAAACACTTCACGTTGCGTTGCGCGCGTAATGACGATTGGGGCACGCGACCCCTGACAATTAAGCTGCGCGCCAAAAACACGTCGGTGTCGACTCCCGCAGGTGGTGAATTGCAATATAGTATTTTTGGACGTGAACGAAAAATCAGACTCTCAATTCATATTCTGTGTATGAGGAAGGTTGAAAATGTTATTTTGCGTTATTTTTGGAAGTTGAAAATATATTATTATACATTCACATTAATGTATAGTTTATACGGAATACGGATATTGTACACTACATGTGCGCAATTTTCGGGCTATTATGTTGTTCGATTTCTTATGCAGGAAACGTATAGAAAACACATTGTTTAGTGTCACGGACATCTGGTCTGTGTGATGTATATTATGCTTCAATGACGAGTTTAAGGTATATGGATTCATCGATGACCTGATCATTAGCCAGTTTAAAACGTTGGTGCTATAGAACCGTGAACATTCTCCAAAACTTATAAAATGTTCTTGACTTCTATCGATTTAGCCTTTGGGTGTATTATAATATATATTTATATTTATTTATGTGGAAAGTATTTATTTAAATTTAATTAATAGTAAAATGTTTGAAAATCTGTTATGGCATAATATATTATAATGCATCACTACATAATATGTATTATAGAAAGCATGCAAAATATCCGTCATTCGTGTGTAATTCTAAGTAATACTAACACAAACAAATCTGTTTGTCCTGCATATTTTGAAAATGTTATGAGTAAATGTATATAAAATGTATTGATAAAGATAAAACGAAATATAAATTTACTCTATGAACTGTTATGGTACAAATATATGAAATATTTAATGTGATATACATTGTTTTACTGATAAATGTTAATCAAATTGCAACCTTATAAATTATGATCATCAGTACATTTTTAGTTTGAATTTTTCCTCGAATACAATTAATTATATAATATATTAACATTTAAATTTTTGGTTTTGAATATTCACATAACAAGACGTATTTTATTTTATTGTACAATGTTCAAAAAATGATGTGCTCTAAGTAATGTGTACAGTAAGGCTTAATAGAAATGACTAATAAATGTTAAATTATTTCTACGTGGCTTTGCTTGAAGTTAGATAATATGTACAGACGTTTTCATTCGTGGTTTGTAATTAAAGTAATAGGTATTATTCGTTTCATTTTCATTAGTGTTGCGCAATTAAATTGCATGTTTTGACTCACTTAATTGGTTTTGTAAATAATGTATTATCTAAATTAATTTTAAATGTAAAATCAAAATATAATATGCTAGTTAAATAATGTCTAGTACTCTGACAAAATAACGATTAATCTTAATAATCCATTTCAGTTTTCTTTGAGTATAATATTATCGGAATTTCACGAAAACCAATGTCTTATCTGTGTGGCACACATAGTTAACACGTTTAACGTCTTGCCTGTGTCATTTGTTTAAAAAAAATCTTATAATAATAATAATAATAAAAAATCTTGCGGGCCCCATTTTATAAGCTTGACCTTATTATTTCCTGACCTTCCATTTGTAATTTGTGTATAGATGACGCGACAGCAAAAAAAAAAATCTTATCAGCCATCTCTACCGTATCCGTTTGATGAGTTTTTAGCAAACATTATACTGTAATGTATTGATATATGTATAAATATTTAGCACTCATCGGTTATTACTTATACTATCAATGCTGCAGTTTTTATATATCATGCACATTTTTTTTCCTTTAATTTTTCGTTCTTTTATATCTCCGACAGGGGACGTATAATATCATATTATACCGAAAATGTGTAATACGAGACCGTTATGCCGGTGGTAATACTTGGATAATGAGTAAGTGATTTAGCAGATTTGCATTCTGACGTGAGGTTGTTTTCCCTCCATAATACTCGCTCTACGCATCTTGCTAAACAATTATTTATTTGAATCCATTGGATACGTATAAACGGGAAATTAACACTCCTATAATTTAATATCGTTTTATTATTAAATTATTAGATTAAGCCAATCGAGTTTATGTTTAATTAATGCTACTATGTTAAGTAAACTACTACAATAATGGGGCTGAATAAATTTAATAAATAAAAATTGTCTGTTGTATTTTGAATTCTAAAAACTTGTGTGTACAACATTGTTGATATTATTAATATCTCAACATGTATTAAAAAAATGAAAATTAAAAATTTTGTTAGTCTATGTTTTATAAATATTGAGGTATAATACTATTTGGTTTGTTAATTACACAACGTATCTGTTGTATTTGACTTTTTGATATTTCATTGAAATAAAAGTTTACTTTATAATTTATTCAAATTTATCAAAATATATACTCTTGATTAATTTAAGCTATATCATTGATTAATATACATTTTCCTAAGCAGGGGCCCTCTCTAAGCTATTATATCTCCCACGATGCTAAGTCACGCGAATCTTTGCCGGTTTTTGAATGTAACATGTGTTCGTTTACAGTACTCATATATTTACCTCCAAAGACCACGTGAGAGAACTAGCGATCATTCGACAGTGACTATAGCTAGTCTACATCACATTATATTAATATTTTTAATGTTTTAATACACCTATTAACCGTATCCAAACGAATAAAAAATGCATGTAGTTTTTCATTTTTTTATTGCCAAGATATTTTGTTTTCATTGTAAACAAATTCGTATTATGGCGTATTAAAGTATTATCGTGGCATCACCCTTTTAAAACTCGTTCAAAATCGACTTCAATGTGTTGATGCTTTAATCAAATGATTAGCAGATAAATCGCGTGGCATTGGAATTAAAATTAAAAATGTTTGTTGTGTATAATATGTCAATTCAATCAAAAATACAATTAAATAATAATAATTTATTTATTAAAAAGGAAAAAAATGTCTTTGGTGTGTATTGCTAATTTGTTATTATTTTATCGATTTTAAAATCCAATCTCTATCTGATTCAAATTACTTTTAAGGAGTTTAATCTTAGAAAACGATATTGAATGAAATCATAACAAATGAGTTGTGATTATTATTTTATCATAAATAGTTTTATTATTAATTTTATCATATTGATTGTATTAAAATTGTTAAATTCTACAGTGGCAACGTGGTGTTGTTCAGTAGGTACCTACAATAGTATTTAGTGAATAGAAAAATTGAATTGTAATATTGAAAAGTTGAAAAAAATTACTAAATATGTATAGCGGTTTAATAATATAATAGCCTTCTATGGGTCCATATAGTTTTTAGAATCGCGATTTCGTTCCACGGTCAAGCTATTTCAACACCTGTCACTATGCAGGCCACTGTGGCGTAATTATTTTTTTATTCTACTGACTGGAAGACGACATTATATTACATTAAAATATCCTAATATTATAATAGTATACGTCACGGTACAGTAACTGCCGAACGGACGTCCTTTCGGTTTCATATGTATTATGTATATTTATATATACATGTAGAATAATGATTACATATGGTTACAGTATAATACTACTATATTTTTATATGGTTGGCAGTGACGATATCATATTGTTACTACACGTATGACGTGCAATAATCATAATATAACAGTGAGTTCGCGTCAATTTATCTCGCAGGACCGGACAGAATTTTTGTAATAATACACTTAGTTTCTAGTCCTGCTGCATTAAGGACAAAGGGGCACTCCGTTTAGCCGACACTGCCCGAGGACGACCCGTACGTATGTTATGTATAGTTCCTATACCGCGTCGGCCTTGTAATGATATATCATATAATATATATAATCCCTTTTGTACCCACAAAGACCAATTGGCGCCAACCAAAACAACATAAATGGAATGTCGATGGGGGCAGTCTTATATAGTATATTGTATAAAATAATATTATACTTATAAAGATTTCGAACACTACCCACGACTACGGGCCGACGGTTTTTCGTACGTTTTTGTTGGTCCTTTTTTGCGCGGCAGAGGAAACAACATAACATCGTTCTATAACTGCTGCTGCAGGTGAATCCAAATTTGATACTCATTGATCACCATGGTAAGCATTATTATTTCTACTTTTTTTTGATGGTGGACGTAGGCACGTATACATATACACTGCATTTATGATTGTACACCGGGGTTTCTCGTTCTGTTGTAGTACGACGACAGGCGTCAGAAAAATTTTTTTTGTCGAAACTCTAAAGAAAAGTGTCGATGGACAACGCTTTTCAGAATTACGACCGTGAAAATTGTTCATAACAGCTCGTTTTGAATCGTATTTTTGTCCGATGATGATTTGTATCGATAGTATAATATATGTGTCGTGTATAGAATTATAATCGGTAATATATAGCATATTATTATACATTTATACAATACCGATATTTCATAACATGAATGTAACAACCAACAATTGAATTAAAAATATATTGGGTATGTATACGTTTAATGCATGTAATTATGTTTACCAAACTAAAATTTGTCGGATAAAAAACATATTTACAATATAATATAATAAGTAAATTATTAATTCTATCATTTAGCAATAATTAATTGCATTATTTATTAGTCATTATAAATTTTTCAATAAAAACCATCAAATCTTATGTATTTATTAACAAATAATGTGATCTTGCATAAATTATTTTTAATTGGTAATTTTCGATAGAAATATTTTATCAAAACACTTTATGATGCTTTTAAATGTTGCATAATTTTTATATGCCTAAAATAAGTAAAAATATTTATTTGTAGTACGTAGAAATGGTATTAATTTGGTAAACGAAGCCTGTAACTACTAATTACATAAAACACGTGTTACTTTATTTAGATAGACATATTTCTGACTTAGTACTAAGTATCTCTTAGAAATAATGTTTTTATGTGTTCGAATTTATGATAAGTGATAACCTTTCACAAGAAATACCTGGGTATTAACTACTGGGTAGCCAAACTATTCGTTGGTAAACATATTATTTTTCTTTCTGGTTTCATTGATAACTTGTGTATGTCAAGAAATAATGTAGTATACATTTAATAGACACATTTGTGTGAACGTCATAATAAAGAATCCCTCCAAAAAATATATTTTTATAACAAAAAGAACCTAGAACAACATTTTTTTTTCTGTGTTTCATTAATTGTATGGATTCTTATTTATTTGGTATACTATATATTACGACCATTATTTAGTTTAAAATGTAAACGACTTCTTCTGATTAGTTAACTAGGATAATACATAGTAGTTTTTATACATAATATCTATTGGTTTTTTTTATCTGAGCATAACGACAGAAAAGCAGTTAGTACGAAGGTAAAATTTTTTATACATTCTTGGTAAATACTTGTGTCATCAAACATATATTCATGTACTCTATTGAGAATTGTCGGTAGTTTATTAAGTATTGTTGTGCTTAATTTAGGTACCACTCTCGAGAGAAGTCAATTTTAATTAAAAAATAAATTCATTGCCTAGTCAAAACTCTAGCTAGCGGGGATTATGACGATTTAACTACATTATAATATAATACCATTGTTAAATACCGTTATTAATTTTTATCAGACCATAGACTTTACTGCCCACGAATATTAATATCTATTGATCGCCATATAAACTTATTGGTTGTAGGTTTAAATTTTTAATTTATTATTGTCGTTAAATATTGTTTCTTGTCCTGAAGTTACGTCGTGGAACGCTTAAAATCGTCGATGTTACATTAAATGAAAAATAGAAATTTGTCGTTAAATAGGATCAATTGCACATTATAATAATGAATACTTAGTTTTAATTTATTGTCATCATTGCTCCGTTAATATAGGTGTTTTACGTTACTATAAAAACAACAATATCACATAACAATAATAATAATTAATAAAAAAAAAAAAATGTTTTTTCTAACGTTGGACGGTGAGAAAAGTAAATAAAAAACAATAATGATATAGTGAGTATTGTCCTATGATATTACGTAATCGCATTGTAAACTGCAGCCAGGCGATGCGTGAATCGCCGACGTTATCGCCGCGGACAGCTTTGTTTTGGCGGCAAACCCGCGGCCACGGCAGCGGACGGCTCGCGCGTGTTTGTGTGTTGTTTTTAGGCGGGATCTACCGCGCTTAGACGTCGGCGCCAGACGGTCAGCTGTTGCCGGCCCGATCAGCTGATCCGTATTGTCAACAAAGCGCCCGCGCGCGCGCAAAGGGGGCCTGCATTCCTGTGCGCCGCGCTCTCCTCCGCCCATAACCGGTTCCGTCTGCCGTTGGCGGCCAGAGTTGGGATCATTGTCTCTTCACTGCCGCCGACCAGTCGCTCGTTAACCGTGAACCTTCGAACGTGTTATACGCTCTGTTCGCTCTGGTCACGCTACCGTCGCCGCCGAAGTATTCACTTCCTCTGTCGAATAATTTAAAATTTTTTCCGCTTGTCCTCTTGACAAAATTTTTTAACAACAGTATTAATTTGGTACATGATCTACGTTAGTGTGTCCGTCGTCATTGTCGCCGGATCCAAGGAGTGCAACGTGCCAATTCGCGTACTCTCCGCGTCCCTTCCCCTTGTGGTCTCTCCGGCCGGAAGGGACGATTCGACGACCACAGCACGCCGACATACGCGTAAGTCTACATGTCATATTTTATCGTCGCAGTCTTTTGCTGGACAGTGGATGTAATAATATTTCGTGTTTTGTCGAATCAAAGAAAAACATTGTAGCCAGAAATTTTCTTCGTCGATGGTACGTATAATCGACGTATCGCCAAGTCCCGTGGTTCATTGGCAAATTCTCAGTTTTTTTTCATAATTCGCGAGAAACTAGCAATTTCACTCTAGGGTCCAAGATTGGTATCGGTTTTTTGCGCGTGCAAAAAACGAATGATCGCGATTCCGGTGACCTCTGCCGGTCGACGGCGGCGGGCCCCCCTAGTAGAGGAGCGTGGAACTCGCGCGCAATAGGCGGACAATAGGGAAAACGCTTTTGGCGCCCGTTTCCTCGCGTCATCCACGTACTCTTGCGGCGCGCACGTTTCCCGCCACCACTGCGTCACCGCCCGAGGCCAAAAGCCCGCCCAATGTCGTTGTTCAGTCCACGCGTCACTCACCTTTTTATTATTTTTTTTGTCGTACTGGAAGTGTTCTAGCCTTTTCCATTTATATTCCTCGGATGAGGCATTTCGGGTTTTTGTCAATCGTGTCTCTCTATCGTACGCTATAGCCTATAACTATTCGCTTGAAATAATTTTCAATTTTATTTTTCCGAAAGTAATATGATGCACACGCCGACTGCCTAGTGGTTTTCCATCTTTCATACTCGCATAGTTATAACAAATTACTTAAGAGGTATCTTGATGTATTATTATCTTTACCATACGGTAGTTTAATGAGTATAATACGCGTACAATTTTCGATTTTTTTTTTTTTTTTGACGAGTAAAATATATTTTTTGCAAATTCACGAACAATTTTCATTATGAAGTCTGCCAAATAACGTGTTCTTGTTACATAGTTTTTAGATTTAATCATAGGTAATACAAAAAATATAATATACAATATGATATAATTATAATATTATGTTATATAATATAATATAATGTACCTGTAACAAATTTTATTTTTAATGTGTGTTACTAGTTGTCTAATTTATTAATAATGTTATAAATTTAATTTATACTGTTACTATATAAAAAAAAAATTTAACCAGTATATTAAAATTTTTTGTTTTTGTTTTCTTGGGTAAATTTTATTATAAGTATTGTATTTTAATCAAGCCCATCATATCCATCATTAGTAATATAATTCATAAATATTTTTAATCCAAATGGTTAGATTGGCTACTTACTCTTTTACTTACATAACATAATATTATAGACTAAAGTATATTATTACATTTAATTACTTATTTATTGCTAATATCTTGTATTTAAGCATATATTTAATCTTCAAGAATAATCTTATCATAATTATTAAGTAACTTATTTATTAACCTGTCTTTTTTGAAGAGTTGATATAATATTAAAATTGATCAATATATTTGTTTATATTTGCTGCTTATAGGTATATATTATTTTACCCAGTATATTATATGTATACAATTATTTAAGAATTTTTTTAGGTTATTGTGTGTTATGGAAAATAGCAAATAGCTATAATTTTTTAATTTTATTTTATTTTTCAGATTAATTTACCCATTCCTCATAGTCAATTATAATGAATGACGCCAGTTCATCTAACATTGATGATGTTTTGAAAAGGAAAAGACATGTAAGCCCATTTTTGTTGTTTAAAATATTATTTTCTATTTTAAAAAAAAATCTGACTATCCAATATTTCTCAAATAATTTTAACTAGAAAAACAAAAAAATGATGCAATAATATTAGTTATTAGCACTTGTTGTTACCTATAAAACTGAGATAATGATAATTTTTTAATTATATTTGGATCTTAATATTTTTGTTGGAAGCGCTAAGAAAAATATTTCTCATTTTTATAGAAATTAGTTGCTTATTATAATTAGGTATTGCCTAACATTTTTTAAAAAATGTATATACATATCTATATTCTGTAGCTTAAATACAAATATAATATTACATTTTACTTGTATAATTGCTCGTAATAATTTGGAAATCTTTAAAGGTATCAACATTTTAAAGTAATAAAAGTTACTTGATTTTAAACTTAATTTTAAAACGATTTCTTATTTAATTAATCCAGTCTTACAATTTGTTTTAATTGAATTATTTGTCATCTCTTAGAACTCTGAAGGCTATTTACATAATGGTACTATGTCTGGCAAGAGGATGAAAATTGACCATAATCCTGTTGATCTCCCAAGTATTTTATCTAGATCTAAATTACACAGTACATCTCAGTCATCACCATCAGATGATGAATATTTTAGTAATTTACAAAGAAACTCTAGAGTACGAGCTGACTCTGATCCATTTCAAAGTAACTCCGAAAACAATGATTCCTTCCAACAATTAACTGTTGGTAATAATGGAAGTGTAGAACGACGGCCATTATCTGAGTTACAAGTTCTATCTCCTGACTCTCATTCTATTTATTCAGATGATAGGTAAGTGATGAAAATAAAAAATAATTACAAAATATGAAAATAGTGAAAATATTATATCATTTATTTGATGTACATAGATCGGAATCAGAAACTAGTAGTCCTGCTCTCAGTGAACCTGCCCCAATATTATCTGACAATGAACTAAGCCCAGATTGTATTGATAGTTCTGAACCAAAGAAAAATATTGAAAATGACCCACCTACATATGTGCCTACTCCACGTTATTCAAATATTCAAGAAAGTGTGAGAAGTACTATAGTTACTACTTGGAGCAAGTAAGTTACCAACTATTTAAGTAATGTACTTATGTAATAATCAATATAATTAAATTTATAAATGTATCATTGTTTCAGATTTCGTGATATGGCCATCAACCAGAAACCAGTTGCATTAAATGAAAGACCTTGTCCATTACCAGAAATTCCTTGGGGAAAGCGTGCAGCTTTTTGGCAGATGATATGCAATAGAGATTCTGCCACATTAACTTATAGAAATCCTGATTACCAAGATTGCCATGAACATATAACATCCCGAATGAGAGCTATTCTTTTAGATTGGCTAATTGAGGTATCATTTCATAAAAATTATTCATTTTTTTAATTTATAATTTTAAATTATTTTTATGTATTTATTTGATCTTAGGTGTCATCTGTTTATAAGTTACACCGAGAAACTTATTATTTAGCTATGGATTATTTAGACCGATATTTATCAAACAGTGATTCTATTCCTAAACAAAAATTACAACTCATTGGTAATTACACTTTCCCAGCCTTAATTCTAAAGCTAACAAAGACAAGTTAATTTAGGGTTAACTTATTTTTTGTATATAGGAATTACTTGTCTATTTATGGCTGCCAAAATGGAAGAGATTTACCCTCCTAAACTAACTGAATTTGCTTACGTCACTGATGGTGCATGTACTGATGAAGATCTGTTAGATATGGAGAAAATATTATTGATGGTAATTACATATAAATAATAATTATATAATATTAAATATTATAATGTTTAAACTAACTACAATGAATTAACTAATTTCTTATATATGTTTTTTAGCATTTGCATTTCCGTTTAACACCGATTTCTATAAACTATTGGGTAGAATTGATGTTGCAATTCATTTGTGTTGATGACAGCACAGCTGAAGACAGTTTAATTGTTCCACAATTTCCTCAAAATTTATTCAATCAGGTGGCTCATCTTTTAGATCTAGCCAGTTTAGATTCAACTAGTTTACGTTACTCATATAGTGAATTAGCAGCATCTGCTCTTACTATAGTACTGAATAAAAAAATTGCTTTAACCATTTCCGGTAAATTACTTATAAAATATTTTCTGTTGATTTTTCAGTTGTAATTTAATAGCTTTTTATAAAATTATTTTTTAGGTTTATCAGAAGGAAATGTATGTAATTGTGTTGAATGGATGTCTGTATATTGGAGTGTAATTCTTGAAGAATACCAATATGAAGAAATTGATTTTGAAAACGATTCAGAGCAAGTTGATGGCACCCATGTTAAACAACAACACTTAGTCAGTATGGATATGTATGTAAGTATCACTTATACATATTTCTTATGGTTTGTCAACAAATTTTAAATATTTTCTAATTAACATATATCCATTATTTTTGCACTCAGATGTAAAAAAGGTACATGTCTTCATTTAATATATTTTGTTTGTATAGTAGAATTGTATTTGATCAATAATATATTGATTATTGTTAGCAGTTTTTCATAATAAATTGTCTTAACTAAATTTATTTATATTTTTAGGATTTAGCACAGAGTAGATTTGAACTTATTCAATTATCCCGAGTGAAGGGCCCAGTAACCCCTTCAAATTTATTAACACCCCCTTGGAGCGGTAAAAAATATCCTGTAACAGCTGAAGAGTGCAAACCTTCATGTAGCTACAAATAAAAAAATGATTTACTAATAATACCAACAGTAAGATTTTTTTATTAAAACATGTATATCTTACCTTGCATTAGGTTATTGTATTCAGATGTATTCTAGTTTTCTGTGTTAAAAAATATTTTATATTAATTGATAGATTCTGTCTTAACGACTTAGATTATTTAAATGTGCAATAATGATCTATTTTTTAATTAAATACTGTTGGGAGTTTAATTACACATACAATTTGGAAATCAGTAATCATACTGAAAATGTTTATCCTTCAAGTAAAGCTGATTTCTTTCCTGAAAAGTGTAAAATTAAAGTCAACAGTATTGATTGAACTGGTGTTCCTCATTTTAATGTTATGTCAAATTGTTAAAAATTAAAAAACCAAAAAAATATATTTGGCCTTCATGTCAATTGCAATTATATGTATCAATTACTTTGTACATTATATATGATTATACTAAATACTTAATAGGCTCACAAGTAATTATATTATTAAGATTATTATTACAAATATATTTTTTACAGGCCATTTCTTCATATTACACAATCTTATAAATTTGACTTTTTATATCAAATTACATTATCCTTTTGTATTCTAGTCTTATTTAGCTAATAATGATAATATTATTTTGTGTAGTCTGATAGTATGTTTTATTATGTACAATTTTTTTTTTTGAAACTTTAAATTATTATTTCTTTATGTTTAAGATGCGCAATTCATGGTATAATACTTACTCCATGCGCTAGTTATGTATTTGTATATGTGTAAGATTAAAATCAACAATTTTCTAATGTGCCAGTTTCTTTTTATGTAATGACCAACATTTTTGAAAAAATTGTATAAAATGATCTCCGTTCAACATTGAATTAGTATTAAAATATATTATAGAATATAAAGATGTTTGCAATTTTTTTACTATAATTATGTGAATTTCATTATCTAGCAGTTACATTTTTTTCTCATTAAAGTAATCATTACTTACATAAAAAAAAAATCATAACTAGGCCATTAATAAATTAGAAATAATCAGGTTGGGGAGGAGAATTTGTATATTTCTTTAGTTGGTATACATTTAAATTTAATTCTTATCAATGGGACTATATATTTTATTGGGATAATAAAAATTCTTTGTTATATTATTAGCAGTTAAACATTTTTGTTTTATAGTTGAAAATTATTTTATTCACAGTTATAAATCTCTATAAACTTAATATATAAATATATATATATTTTTTTTATGTATATGTGTTTAATGTAACTTAAACTGGCTTATAATAAATTATGATAATTATGAAAATCTTGTATTGTTTTATTATATAAGTTTGAGTATTCTGTTTCTTTGTTATAATTTTTGAATGGTGAACTATTTGTAGAATATCGTTCCTGATCCTGACAATTAACATTATTTTGGAGAAATATTGAACTACATATTCTTGCTGCATTATTAATTTGGTACATTGAATTTTTATGTTTAAGTTATGATTATAGTCTATACAGAGGACAGCAACCTTTTTGATGTCAAAGGTCAAAAAATAAAAATAAATTTTCACAGGCTACAATTTGAAATTACGAGTACCTTATTTTACATATATTAAACAAAAATTTATATTATTTTTTCTAGAAAAATTAAAATTAATATAGTTATAACTTATAAAAAAATACATATACTTGAATGTATTTATGTTTTTTTGATTAGGGTCATGAGGACATTGGTACCTAGAGCTTCAGCCGAGGAATAAAACATAATTTGGAGTATTTAAATATGTAAAAATCAAATTTCAGATGAGTAGTTTATGAGTTAGGCAGGTATTTAAAGTTTAGATGAACGAAGTAAAGTGCACCGACATATCGCAGTTTTCCTGTGCCACTCCACAGTGATCATCTAAAGTTAAAACACTTTTAATTCATAAAGGTGATAACATTGAATAAATTCCAAATAATCAAACTAATAATTTTTGATTTGTTTTGATTTGAATCCCTATATTTAACATTCTATTAGTGTTAAATCCCATAGGAGACGCTACAATGAAGTTAGGTAAATAGTTTCACAAAAAATGTAGCGTGCTTATTTATATTGTTTATTTAAGTGATTTATTAATTGATTAAAAATGTTGATAAATTATTTTAATTTATAATAAATTTTAGAAAATGGATTAATTATGATGACTTGGTGTTTAGAAATTTAAAAGACATGGGTTTTAAAAATTCATAACAGCACATTTTAGACTCCGAGCAGAGCAATGCATGCATTGATTTACAATGATGTATGTTTTTTTTTTTTTTTTGTTATCTTTTGAGGCAATAAAAATCGAAAAATTGTTTTGCGAGAAAAAATTTCCGTTTTCTTAATTTATTTTGTTTTTTACCGATGCTTTTGGTGAAAGCTACTGGGGAGTTTTACTTTTATTTTCTACCAGAAAAAATGCTTAAGTAGAAAAATAAAGGATTTTTACTGCCCCAAATATCGATGGCAGACAGTAAAAAATGCATCAAATATCAATGTATTCATTGCTCCGTCTAAAAAAATTAAGGAGCTTCAACAAAACTAGGGGTTCTAAACCAGTCCTAGTCTCTCCCTCCTAATTGCGCCTATACCTATATACTACTGTATATTATATTTCAAAACAATTTTTTTTAAATATTGTTAGTCAAGTTATAATTTAAAACCTATCAAAATTTGTATTTTATCTTATCCCATTTAAAAATGTTGGTACACTGTGTGTTTGTTGGTGACACAAAAGTATATCTTAATTTACATTTTTTAAATGATTTATGTTGCAAAAAAAAGGTATCTTTTAAAAAAAACTTGGGACTAATTGTTTATTTACCCAATAATTCTTTACTCTATTGCCGGAGATTACATGAAAAGTTTTCTATTCCTGCCAAACCTTCAAACATTAAGCCTATTCACTATTCAGGCATTACAAGCCTTTGCAATAAGGCTACTAATGCACGCTCCACGGTACCTACATTTCAAATCTTGCACTACATGACGACTTCAAGTTAAGAATAGTGAATGAACTCACTCAAATAATATGTACAAACGTTTCCACCAAAATTTAAATACGGGTAATACTAAAACCCAAGTCTCATTCCATTTCAACTGTAATAGCAAAACAGCTTGGCCCGAACAAATCGAGCGAAAATAATGATAATATATTAAAATGTATAACTGTTATATTATTAAATTTATTAATTAAACATCATTTATATATGTAGAATAGATTAACTTTTAATGATGTATACCAAAATTAACAACAATTATGCATTATTATCAAAACGGGACAGGATTTTTGAAGCGATGAATGTATCGTTTTACTTTAATGCTGTTTAGAATCTGAGCAAAGATGGTAGATGTATTGATTTTACAATAATATGTGTTTTTATTTTTATTTTTTGTCTGTCATCACGTTTTAGTGCAGTAAAAGTGCTCCGATTTTCTTCATCAGCATCTTTTCTGATAGGAAGGTGAATTCAGTCGGTATTTTGGGGAGTCAAAAGTAAAAATTTCCAAAAGTTTTTAAACGCGCCGGGAAAAACAAAAAAAAAAAATTAAGAAAAAACTGAAATTTTTTCGCAAAGCAAATTTTTAACAAAATTTATTTTTATTTTTAATGTAACAAAAGAAATAATGGTCGTAACACAAAATTTTTACTGAATGTTTCTATAAACATTTTTTATACACCATAAATGTTTCAAAATATCTTGATTTTTTTGAGCTATTTATTATAAGCATAAAAAATTTTCGGGGTTTTTTTTTATTATTGTCGATAAAATTTTTTTTCAGTCTGTCAGAAAACTTGAAAATGTAATACAATGTTCTTCATAGTTTGTTATAAGTGAAAATTAAAAAAAAAGTTGAGCGTAAGTCTCTAATAGTTTTTTATAAGCATCTAAAGTTGAAATTTCGAGAAAATATTTAATAGTTAAAATAATTACTACTCGTTTAAGTGTCAAAATATTTTTAAAAAATATTGCTGTAATTTTACACACCCATAAAAGACTATTATAAGCTTACTCACAACTTGTTTTTAATTTTCACTGACAATAGTTATGAAGAACCTTGTATTAAATTTTTAATTTTTTTGATACATTGAAAAAATCTTTATCGATGATAAAAAAAAAAAAATTAATAAAAACTGAAAATTTATAATGCCTATAAATAGCTCAAAAAAGTCAAAATATATTGAAAGTTTTTTTGAGTAGGTACATTTATGATGTATTTTATACGTTAAGCGGAAAGATGAATGTTTTTTGATTTTCCAATAATATGATTACACGTCGTACATTATAGACAAATTGCTCCAATTTCCTACATTGAGATTGGTTTTTGACTGATAATTATATTTAGTTGCAGTGGCGTCATTTCAACTTTTAATAGGAGGGGGCAAAAGTTTTGAAAGTTAAAAAATCAGAACGCATCGATCCAAACTAACTTTCACTTATATTTTTATCTTTATACAATTCCCATCTTGCATAACTTTATACGCGTATATGAAGCAAAAGTATGCTTATTTAATAGGTAGCAAAAAAGACGCAGAGGAACTTAATAATTATGGTCACTACCTCAGTGATGTCATTTTATATTTTTGTCAAACTTTTTAAATAACAACATGAAACACGACTGCTAAACCTTATTGAAAAATCGAACATCTTTAAATAAGTACCTTCTGTTATAGAAGCTTTTTCGAAATCATGGATAAATTTAAGTGTGATCATTTTGTTTTTAGAACTTTTCGATTAAAATATCCGCATCCATATATTTGAGGCAAAAAATTATAAATATTAATATTAATTATTATCATGTTAAAAAATATAATAATATATATAAAAAAAAAAATAACGAAACACGTAAACGACGAGGGTACGCGATGGCGTATTGGTGTAGATGCATAGCAAGTTGTGTGGGCCACTGGTCACCTCCACAAAGTTCTCGCGACCGGTCCCGTGCGGACGAAGGTCGCGGGCGCGTTTGCTCGGGCGGGCAGTGACGGCCGCTGGAGCGACAACGGTTGACGGCGGACTGCTAGTATGCGCGATATTGTGCGCTTGACGGTGCCGAAGACGACTGTTTATAGTGACGGCGACCAAAGCGCGGAGCGAGCTATAATACGTCGGCGGCGAAAACTAGAGAGAATCGGTCCGATACGCCCCGTGGTTTTCGCCGCAGAGTCGCGCGCCACCGGACCCTGAAACGTTCCGTTTTCACGAGTCCCCGGTCGTCCGGTCCTGTTCTCCTACGCCTATTATATTATAATGCGCCATCACTCCACCCGCCGTGCTCTGCGGTTTCCGCCGCCGTCGTCACTATAGTCGCCTTCGTGCAGCGCTACAGCAGTCGTCGTGTACACGTCGGAGCAGCGCCGGTACCATCACTAGCCGCGCCGAGTCATCGTCCGTCGCTCCTTGCGACCGTGGCAGCCGGACGCCCGCAAACGTCCCGTCGCGCCGCTGGTGGCCGGACAACTATTGCGTGGGTGACATACCGTCGAGCACCTCCGTGTCGTCGTCATTTTACCCGATGTCCTCGAGGGTGGAGGATGTTGGTATCTGTGGTCGCGGTTCTCATCGGTACACAACTATCACAGTACAACACGCGGCGGCTGGCTGGTTTTTATTTATATATAATATTTATTTGAATTTGTCAAATATGTTCGATATCTCGGCCTCCGCCTTAATCGTCGACTAACCTGGGCCCACCACATCCATACCAAACGTATCGCTCTGAATAACCGATCCCGTCAACTACGTCTCCTCCTTACATCTAAACACATCAATCCGAGCAACAAAATACTTATATATAAATTACTACTAAAACCAATATGGTCATATGGTATACAACTTTGGGGTTCAGCCAAACCATCTAACATAAAGAAAATTAAAATATTTCAATCTAAATGCCCTCGACAATTTACCAAAGCCCCCTTTTACGTCTCTAACGATACACTCCATAAGGACCTCTCTACTCCAACAGTACAACACGTAGTCAAAACTCTGTATAATCTCCAACCACCGCAATTCTCTAATCTCAAACTTATCTACTCTCAGCATCCCAGGTGACCCTGAAAGACGTTTAAGACGAAAATGGTTTCGGGACCTCCTGACTGAATAAAACCCATCCATAACTTCAAGAAATCCCATCACTGGATGGATTCTTCGCTCAAGCCATCAGTCCATCTTTATTTTATTTTACTTTATTCTTATTCTACTTCTATAACAACACTTAGCTTATTGTAAAAATAATATATTTACAGATTGTATAATAAAAATAAAAAAAAATTTGTTAAATATTCCAAACAAAACATAAACTACTAGTAAATTATTAATAATTATTTTCATAAAGTAATCTGGGGTTTGAGTACTTCCGACTAAATTTATCAAGCCTATAGGTACTTAATGCTGTATTAAGAAGCGTCTAGTATTAATTGTGTCGAATGTTTAGCTAATTTTGGTGGCAATCTATAGCTTTTATTCTATATTGTTTCGTATGCAAATGTAATAAGTTTACATTCATTTGGGACTTATCTGTAGGACGTTCTGTCCAAAGAATATTCCATATTCGAGAAACTATAACGTTGGAATCCTATCTTGTTTTGCAGGCAATAATAAATATTTTTCATCAACTAATATGTCAGTCGTTAGCTTTTATTCTATTATATCTTTTTGAGGATTTAATAATTTAAAAATAATTTGAGACTTAATTGCAAAATGTCTCGTTTAAACACAATGGTTCGTGTTTGAGCAACTATATGATACTGGAGTGTACCTTTTGCAAATGACAATAATACATATTTTTCGATAATTTTTCTATACTTCATTAGGATTTTATCCATTTTATATGTATCATTTATGTTAATATAATATATTTAATAGTACAACAGTTTTAAATTAAATAATATTTTATAATATATTATATTACGGGTAGGCACATAGAAAATATTATTTTCACCGGGCATGTTCGGGTAACACTGTTTTTCTTTTCACAGTTGGAATGGAATCGGTGCCGTCCCATCCCTTGTTTTAGTATTGCCTTTAAACACGCATCCACTAATTTTCATACATTTACCATTAGTCTTCCGAAAAACCTAACTCGCAAATTAAATCGTAATTTACATAGACTGATGTAGAGATCTATTAGCATAATTTAGGAGGTATTTTTGTATTATGCAACCTATTCATGTTATATTTATTATCGTAAACTTTCATATTGGCTATTTTTATAGATTGTAATTTTTTTTTCTCACTGTCGTCTGAAGAAAAATGATGAGAAGTATGGGAGATTATGAAACAATCAAAGTTCAAACACCAAAAAGTACATTGATAAGAAAGTTTATTCTTTTTTATAAAAACATCGGTTGTAAA